>CM023620.1:5125055-5132555 GCA_013358685.1 Antennarius maculatus | reverse complement strand
CAGCCTTAATGAAAAAAAGATGGTTCAGACAATTCTGCTCCCCTCCTATATTTCTCATTTGTCTTCCTACTATTTCTTTTTTTCCCCTCCTTTTCTGCAATCTTCATCTTCTTCCTCAAAATCTTCCAACTCACTGCTACACAGCAGCTGTGATTGGTTTTATTTATTTCCTGATTAGGTTTATTGTGATATTTCTAGTTCATGTTGATTAGTTTAAAATTCTGTATGAATAATATTGATATCCCAGATTTATTCCTTATCATAGTAAATTAGTAATAAATTGAAAAATAAAAGGTGCAATAAACTGACAGTGATGAAAAGAGTGTTTCTGTTGACATGTCAACAGGTGACATTTTTCTTCATGGCTCCGGAGCAATCAAATGTGCACACGCATACATTTCAGTAATTTATGCACGAAGATTGCTGCGTGAACTACCTGACTCTTGAGGGCCAAAAATGTTTTGGCATTTTCCATTCTATCACAGGCTTTAGGTTGGGACAGGTAGGAAGATTAGAGTTGTAATATTGCTTAGATGAGGAGAAAGAATGATTAAATTTACACACAATAGGGGATTTTAGCATAATCTCTTTTTATTACATTTGAATTAATGAAGTTGTCACAGCCCTGAAAGGAACTCACAATCCACCTGCAGACTGCAACATGAAGATGGAAAAATATAAATACTGTAGTCGGGGTTGTTTTTGGCAAAAGCTACGTTCAAATATCACTGTACATGATGATGAAGCGTTCAAAAACCTTGACGCCTTCTAAGATGCCGGGAGATCATAATAAATAAATAAACAAACAAACAAATAAATAAATGAATGAATAAATAAATAAATGGCTTTTTCCCATTCGAATGCATGACTTGAGGTTTGGAAGCATTATTAATAACTTTGATCAGTTTTGAAATAACTGCAGCTTTAATTTAGAGCACAAATTGCACCTCCATAGGCAATTGGAATAACAATGGCTGGAGAGGTTGTAATTACACCATTGTCTCTCTCTCTCTCTCTCTCTCTCTCTCTCTCTCTCTCTCTCTCTCTCTCTCTCTCTCTCTCTCTCTCTCTCTCTCTCTCTCTCTCTCTCTCTCTCTCTCTCTCTCTCTCTCTCTCTCTCTCTCTCTCTCTCTCTCTCTCTCTCTCTCTCTCTCTCTCTCTCTCTCTCTCTCTCTCTCTCTCCTCATTCACTCACGGGATTTGTTCTAGTTCTCCACTTTGCGCTGTCCAACTCTCTCCTTGTATCTGTGATCGTTTCTGGAGTGAATCAGTCTCTAAGGAGTCACCCTCCAGTGCGGACAGGTGCATCACTAAAGTGATGTGACCAAGTCTGATATTTCCTAACAATAACATTTTGTAAGGATAGGAAGGTACAAGACGCGCGTTGTGCTTCAACACATGGAAGTTGGAATCTGCCTAATAACATTTACGCATGGCTTTGTCTCGTGTGCGCGGAGGATGCGTCCGGATTGATGAGATAATTTCGGAGCATAAAGAGCGGAGGGGAAAGTGAGTAACAATGCGGGGCACTGAGCTGCTGCTCGGCTACTTTCTGATAAAAGTTATGGTGTGCGAAGCGGAGGATGAGCCGGATCAAACAGTCGAAGACTTCATGATGGTGACCGGGTTTAACTACTCAAAAGAAGGGGAGACCGAAGTTACAGACAGTCCATACGTGGAGAACAGGTGCCGAGGCTACTACGACGTGATGGGTCAGTGGGATCCGCCGTTCCAATGCACGACCGGCAGCTACCTGTTCTGCTGCGGCACCTGTGGCTTCAGGTTCTGTTGCGAGTTTAAAAGCTCCCGGCTGGACCAGACCACCTGTAAGAACTACGACAGCCCGCCATGGATGGTGAATGGAAGGCCCCCGCCGAAAGTGGATGTGTCGTTGGACACAGCGAGGGATAAAACCAATCTCATAGTATATGTAATATGCGGGGTTGTGGCCATAATGGCACTGATAGGAATTTTTACTAAGCTTGGTTTGGAAAAGACGCACCGCCCACAGCGGGAGAATATGTCAAGGTAGGCAAGAGATTTAATTAAATAAACTCGAAATTTCTTGTTTATTTTCCCTGTCATCACTTGAATGTTCTCTCAGATTACCTCCTGTCTAATTTATCAGTGAAGAAAGCTGGCGTGCCCTGTTAATAAGAAAGAGATGCTTTAAGTTACCTGTGTTAAATAAAAATGCATTTTTAAAATCATAGTAATAAAGCAACACGTTCTTCATAAACAAAAGCTGTGCAACATATTTTGAAAGAAGTTTCCTCCAAACATACAAGTTTGGTGATATTCAGCCTGCTCTTTCTACTCAGCAATACAGAGTTAAAATCATATTACATTTGAATCACAGAGTCACAAGCAATGTTATATTTTCGTAAAATCACTAAGAAATCTGCAAGATGCACCACATCCTGAAAATGTTTTTAAAATATATGTTAAAATGTAAAAAAAAAAAGTGCTCAAAATTTCTTAGCATCAATCTGTCTCAGACGCTCCAATACTTTACCACACACACACACACACACACACACACACACACACACACACACACACACACACACACACACACACACACACACACACACACACACACGCAATTTGTGTGTGTGTGTGACCTACCCCAGATATCATTTTGTAACCTGGAAATAGGGACTACTAAACAGTTGGGTGGACAAAAGTATTTTTTAACTTATTATCAATAAATATTTATAATAATAACTACATATTCACTTATTATAAGTAAATAAACAAAAAAAAAAGCAAAAATCAACAAATGAAAAAAAAAACAGTGCCTAGTTTGCAAGAGTAGAGCTCAGAGTAGTCTGATGAATGATACAGTGATGTGATTGGAGGTCTGGGTTCTAATCTTTCTTTTTAATCACTGCTCTTTTTTCTTACAATCATCGATGCAGCAACATATTAGCTATAGGTCTACAACACAGAAGTTATGGCTGCCTGTCAGTCAGGGCTGATGTAGTAACACATGTGCTTCTGCTCAGAGAACCGGGGTTACTAACAAAAAGTTTCAGTTGGCGCACTAAGTTGAAGGTACTGTAGTTTCAGATGGGTGTTTCTTGTCGTGTCACACACTGTATCTTGGCCCTATGAGCAGGTCCGCCATGGTCAAGGCTTTTTTTGGATGATATAGTTTAATAATAAATAAAAATAATGTAAAATTTGCAATGTTTGCAAATTTGCAATGTTGGTGACATTTATCTTAGAAAATGCTTGGAAACACAATAGGAAATACTGAGAGCAGCTCAAATGTTCAAGGTCATGTGTGCAGATCATTAAGACAATCAGATGTGTGTGATAATTCTATAATATAATTATCATGACAGCCCTGTTGCGACAGGTGACACCATTCTGCCAGTGTGATCTAACCTGCAGTACCTCTGAGCTGCTTTTTAAAACACACAATGTCCCAAGTAAAAGCACTCAGTAGATGAACCTGACCTTATGATGCCCCTGACATGCGTTTGAATTTGTCAGTCACTGAAGAATGTTCAACAGAATTGTCTTTGGAGGGAGCTCTGTCAATTCTGAAGTGATGTTTCACAAATATGGTAATTTAAGAGGCAGAGAAGGCTAAGAGAAGGGCCCTACTGTGTAGCATTATTATGTCAAACTTGTGTATTTTTAGTCTGGACCACACCGAGACACCAAAAATCATAGTTTACCATGAAGGCAATCTTTCCCTAATGCGGGCAATTTCTATAAAGTTAGAGGTGATAAATAAAAACAAATGTTCAATTTCTTTTGGATATGTGGTGTGATTTTACTTAGAGGGCCAAACAAAGGCTTTACTTTTGCTTTGTCATTTGCTGCAGGAGGGACACTCGAGTGCACTACTGTACTTGTGTTTGTGATTTACTGACAGATGTCTTATCTGAAACTGTTCTTTATCTTTTCAGAGCTGTTGCACACGTTATCCGCCATCCTGTCTCACAGCATATGGACGACATTGGACTTGGCCAGCACTATGAGAACAGACAAACCAGCGTCCCAGTTGAAAGTCTCCGTAAGTCTTTTGACATCAGCAGCACACAGCACGACACTACACACTGACATACACACTCACAGAGGAGAGCAGTCTGTTCAACATGAGCGTTCTCTCTCCATATCTATGGATGGATGGATACACACAGGATGGATGGATGGATGGATACACACAGGCAGGCAGACAGGCAGACAGACAGACAGACAGCTCTTACTATAAGGGAGAGATTTATACATTTTATCACACCATCTACTCCTCTTCATCAACAGGAACACCTACACACTCCGACGCAGACAGAAGTTTTAAGAGTTAATTGTATGCCTGCTGACTGCCTTGAAAGCTCCTGTCAATAAAGGTCACTGCCTTCTTCAGTCTCTCTCTTTCTGTGTGTGTGTGTGTCTCTCTCTCTCTCTGTCTCTCTTTCCCGTTGTAAGCTGGATAATTAAGGCAAATGGCATCTCATATAAAAAAAGGTTTTACTGACATTTTTAAGTAGATTTTTATGGATGTATTGTTCAGTTTTAAGTACCTGCTCTAGCTGAATAACTAATGTTCGAAAAGCGAATGACAATAAGAGATGAATTGATGTTTCTTAGTCTTGTTTTGTCAATGTGAATATGTTTCCTTTGAGTTAAATGCGGTGATTAGAGTTTACATGGTCTCATTACTGCTGAAAAATGCTGTGGGTGATTTTGCTGATTCTTCTGGAGCATTTGTTAATTTAACAAAACACCTGGTGTAACCTGCCGTTACAATCAAAACCAGCCTGCTATTGGCAGTCACGGCAGACAACTGCCCACTTCCATGTTATTTATATTTATATTGCAGAAATACAATTACACTTTAAATAAGATTCCAGGCATTCCTATCAGTCTTGTTTAGCTGAGGTAATCTTTTTATTCTCTAAAATGAGCTGAGGTGAACTCTGACACGATAATATTTAATCATTCTAAAATCAGATACCATAAGATACCATGTCATACCTTTCATTCTCAGAGAATAATTAGAAGTTCATTAAAAACAGTCAAGTTTTTAATGATATTCAAGTGATATTCAGAAAATGATGCCGTGTGCTTTTTATTCTATTGTAGTTATGTAACATCTGCTACGGCATAAAAGAGTATAGATCTAATCTATAGCACAACTGCTTACTGTACATAAGGAACTTGTGTCCCACTTCAAAGTTTTGCCAATGCTTGAAATAAGGAAAAGAAAATTGTCAAGGAAGTGAGATGACGCACAATTTCAGTATTGAAATGCAGAGGTGCAGGTCGCATTAAAATACAGAGGTTTTATCACTTGCCCAAAAAATTTCAAAAAAAAATTTGAAATTTTAATCTAAACCACCAAGACTTTTTCTTTGATTCAGAAATACCACGAGATCCATTAATGTACAGTTTTAAAATTTTTTAAAAATTACAATAAATGACAAGCTAATTTGTGTCCATTTAACTGTAAAGGCAACGGAGGTATCTTAAATATAGTGCGTGGACATTTTAGTCATACAAATGAAGAAATGTCTATTTATCAGTGAAAGCAATTCAAACAGTACTTGCATTTAACACAATCAACACAACACAAGGAGTACTCAAAATGTTTGGTTGGCAACCTTACATATTTAGACAGGTGTGCTGGCTACTATTTCTGACAAGGATCTATAGAAGAGATTATGTGTGACAGAGACTGGAACAGCAGACAGATGATTGCTGTTTTCTTCACAGAAATCCTTGTAAAGTTACAAGGTGGTGTAGTGATATTTTTTGCTCCAGGGATTTATTCTGTATTTGTCCACTCCAGCTGTGCTTTCTAGTGTTTGGTGTGACTATGCCCCAGCTGGAACAGTCACTATATACAATGGATAGTGGTGCAAGGCAGCGATTGAAACGCTCCGCAGGGAACCCCCTTTTCCTCATCTGTTGCTGTCAAAGATAACAAGAGTGTTTCAGACTGGGCTATGAGATCTCATTTGTCTCAAGACACAAGTTATAGAGATTTTGTGAGTTGGGTTTTAGTGGCTGCTCTGGCTCATGTTCATGTGCTGTTGGCCATGTGTGGACATGGGGCAATTATGAAGTGTGGCCTCTTTTTAGTCCAGGCAATCAGCCAGAGCGAACAAAGTCTTCGCTCACTACTAACACTCCACTGGTGCATGACAGTCCATTTCCTTAGAGCTAGATAGAAATGTATGTCAGCAGCATTACCTATGACAGCAGCTGAGAAATTTAGTCTACCTACAGTATGGGTCTTTTTTCCACCTGAATGCCATATACTATACTCTAAACTGTGAACTCAATCATTCAGTTTTTTTAAGCAGGTAATTAAAAACTGACAATAAGACAAAAATAACTGCATGGAAAACTTTGAGAGTATTCCTTTCACTTTTTATAGTTTATCAAGAAAGTTTCAGAGGTTCTTATTTTAAAATTTCTCCATATGACCCAAAAATAAAAGAATGGGGGAACATTTAACTATAAAATCAAAAAAGCTCTTTTTTATCTAGTTTTTAAAATTAGTGTGGTGTGCAGACCTGAAGCCCAGGTGCACAGTAGTTCATATTGCTTCGCTGCTGTGAAATCTTTTTTAGTGAAAGTGGATACTTCATGATAAACTATTTCTAATTGGATTGTTAAAAGATGATTACAGTTTAAATCTGTATTTTGGGTGTCATCAGTCCCTTCTGAGCATTTTGTTTACTGTGCCTCTGGCATTGGTTGTTGATGACAGCCATTTGTGTACAATACCAGGTTATGTAAGAAGCAGGATCAATTCCAATCTGATTGTTCTCATTTACGTAGAGTCACCATGTATTTAATGTATCTGATAACAAAAATAATCTTTTTATTTGACAGAAATGGCAAGATAGCAACTTACAAATAATAGTATATTTTCAACACTAACTTGGAAGAAGGCTGTCTGTAAATAAGACCACCCTTCTCCTTGTACTATTTATTTCAGGGCATACAGCTCCTAAAATACTCTCTTAAATCTTTTATGAGTTCCAGGGAGGCGTGTGTGTCTGGAGTGTTAACTTGCTTATTTCCCGCAACAACTGTGGAGTCTTTAATCTTACAAGTCTCCAGAAGTGTCCTACTTTCTGCTGGCAGCTGACAAAAAAAGAGGTGACTATGATGACAGTCAAAACACAATCGACCAACACAAACGACACCCAAGTCAATACAAAGTGAGATAAAAAAGACAGGTAAGCATCCCAGTGAGAATTGATTTTGCTGTTTGAAAATAGTGGCACCAGATGTTACTGTCAAAATTCATTGTCCTTATTCCACAGCAAAATCTTTTCATATCTTAAACTTTATAGGGATATGAGATTCTTAAAAGATGCAGACAAGTTCAAAATCTTTGACAAGATTGATATACAAAATAATTTTGCCAAATAAATCTGTTACCTGTTTATGTTAATATTCATAGATTACTTTAAAGAGGATGCCCTGACCTTGACTAAAAGACCAGATAGGCACAATGGGGTTCATCAT